>JAVIWB010006958.1:0-13199 GCA_031893035.1 Dermolepida albohirtum | reverse complement strand
CAGGTCGTCGACCAGCAAAACCTTTTCCCCCTTCCGCACCGCGTCCTGGTGGATAAAAAGGGTGGCGGTGCCGTATTCCAACTCGTAGGATTGTTCGATGGTCTTCCAGGGCAGCTTGCCCGGCTTGCGGATGGGGACGATGCCCCAGCCCAGTTTGTAACCGATGGCGGCGGCGAACATGAATCCCCGGGCCTCGGCGGCGCAGACCTTGTCGGCCCCGGACTTGCCGAAGACGTCGCAGAACCAGTCGACCGCGTATTTGAAGGGCTTGGGGTTTTCGAGAATGGGGGTGATATCCTTGAAGACGATGCCCGGCTTGGGAAAGTCCGGGATGGATCGGATATACTCGTTGAGGTCCATTTTCCTGCTTCTCCGCCAAAAAGAAAAAGATGAAACGACCGCGCCTTCTATTCGGTTAAAGTGGAACTCCTTCTTTATAGTGTAATCGGGAAGTTTTTCCAGTTTTTTCGGTTTCGCTGTTTTTTATCCCATGACCGGCGAAATCCTGTCCGGAACGCGCCTCCCCGACGGCGGCCTGGCGGATCGGGCGGAGATTCTGGGCCTGAAAACAAAAGAAGGCGGCTGGATCATCAGTCGCCTTCTTCGCGCCATGAATGGCAAAGCACTCGTCAAACCGCGATCTTCGCCCTACCCCTCATCCTCATCGTCCTCGAAATCATCGTCGTCGTCCAGGACGTCCGTCGAGAAAACCGCCTCGCGGATCTGGTCGAAGGCTTTGGTGGGGAGGATGATCGGCTCGGCGCCGCCGGAGTGGTAGACCAGGGTTTTGCCGTCGAGCTTGCGTATCATCGACACCTTGCGGAGGTTGAGGATGACGTCGCCGATCAGGCAGAGCCCTTGTTCCGGGACCAGGGTGTAAAAGGCTTCTTCCATTTCGTTCATTCCGGTTTCCGCGCTCATTTCGTATCCTTTACTGGCTGCGATGTAAAACATTGCGTTCCCCAAAACCCGAACATTTCCCTCTACAGCGTTTTCGCAAAATGTCGACCCTGCCTTTTGCGCGTTTTGGTGTGCATGGTGCACGCCGAAACCGCAAAAGAGGAGGCCAATCATTTCCGAAAACGCGCTAAACCGCAACTGCAAAACAATTATTCATTGAACGTCAAACCGTTCCCGCCACCCACGGCCTGCCCGCCTCGTCGTTCCAGGCGATGTCCGAAATGCTGTAGCGCGGACGCGGCGGCGGCAGTTCCTTCGCCGGGAAGCCGGTGGGCAGAAGCGCGACGGGGAAATTGTACTTGGGATCGAGCTTGAGAATCTCCGACACCTTCGCCGGATCGAACAACCCGATCCAACAGCATCCCAGCCCCAGCGCGGCGGCGGCGAGAACATAATGCTCGCCCGCCAGCATGCAGTTGACCCGGATGGTCAGGTCGTTGGCCTCGCGGCCGGCCTCGGGCTTTTCCTTGTACCGCTCCTCGAGAGTGGACAGGGTGTCGGCGGTCAAGGCTCCCACGTCGGCCAGCTCCTTGGCCCGGCGCAGGCGCTTTTTGTACACCCCGCGATCTCCCAGCAACACCGTGATCGCCGGTGCCTGCATCAGACAGGGCTGGTTCAAACCGGCTTCGGCAATGGCCGCCCGGGTGGAGGCTTCCCTGGCCACGAGAAACCGCCAGGGTTGAGCGTTGGTGCCGCTGGGCGCGAGCCGCGCCGCTTCCAGGCAGGTTTCGATATCCTTGGCCGGCACCTTCTTGTCGGAAAATTCCCGGCAGGAACGGCGGTTGCGGATCACCTCGAAAAAATCCATCGGCCGTCTTCCTCCTTCTCTGAAGATCCGAAAAAAACTCGCTTTCTACTCCTCCACAAGAACGTTGGCTGTCATCTCCCTGGGGATGGGAATGCCCATCAGCTTGAGCATGGTCGGGGCGATGTCGGAGAGTTTGCCGCCGGGAAGCAGCTTCTTGTTCCAGGCGTCCTTGGCGACGTAGATCAACTCCACCGGGCAGAGGGTGTGACTGGTCTTGACCATGCCGGTCTCGTAATCCACCATCTTCTCGGCGTTGCCGTGATCGGCGGTGATCAGGATGTCGGCATTCAGGGAAAGGAGCTTGGGGATGATCTTCCCGAGACACTTGTCCACCATCTCGACCGCCTTCTTGGCGGCCTTGGGATCGCCGGTATGGCCGACCATGTCGCAGTTGGCGAAGTTGACCACGATCATCTTGTAGGGGTTGTCCTTGATGCGCTTCAGCAGCTCCTCGGTCACGAACTCCGCCTCCATCTCGGGATGGCTGGCGAAGGTGGCGGGATCGAAGCGGCCCTTTATCTCCACCTGGTCCTCGTTCTCGAAGGGGGTGGTGGACTTGCCGTTGAAGAAGGAGGTGACGTGGCGGAACTTCTGGGTCTCGGCGATGCGAAGCTGGCGGAAACCGGCCCCGGACACCACTTCCCCAAGAATCTTGTCCATGCCGCCGTCGGCGCCCATGGCGCCCAGCATGTAATAGGGGAAGTCGTCGTAATAGCGGGTCAGGCCGACATAGACCACCTTGGGCTTGGCCGAAAGCTGGCCGGGATAGTTGGGGGCGATGAAGGCCATGCTCAGTTGAATGGCGCGATCCTGGCGGTAGTTGGTGTGAAGAATGGAATCGCCGTCCTTGACTCCGTCGTAATCGCCCAGGATGTGGGGCGGGATGTATTCGTCCACCATCTCGGTGCCGTCCGGCGTTTTGTCCTTGGCGTAGGACGCCTGCACCACACTCATGATATCCTTGCCCTTGGCCGCCTTGGCCGAGACGATGGCGTCGTAGGCGATGTCGGTCAGCTTCCAGTTCTTGGAGCGGTCCATGGCGTAGTATCGGCCCATGACAGTCCCGATGACGCAATTGCCGATCTCCTCGATGACCTTCCGGAGCTTGGCGGTATATTCTGCCGAAGAGCGGGGCGGGGTGTCGCGGCCGTCGAGGAAGGGGTGGATGACGATCCGGCCCTCGGGGTATTCCTGGCGGGCGCGGCGCATGGTTTTGAACAGATGTTCCTGGTGGGCGTGAACGCCTTCGTCCTGCAGCAGGCCGAAGAGATGGAGGGAGCTTTTGCGCTCCTTCCAGTTGTCGACCAGCCGCTTCCACTGCTCGGTGTTGAACAGGGTGCCGTCGCGGAGGCCGTCGTCGATGCGCTTCAGCTCCTGGATGACGATCCGGCCCGCGCCCATGTTGAGGTGCCCGACCTCGGAGGAACCCTGATAGCCGTCCGGCAACCCCACCGCCTCGCCCGAGGCGTTGAGGAGAGTCCAGGGATAACGGGCTTTAAGTCTATCTGTGGTCGGGGTTTTTGCCTCGAAGACCGCATTCCCCTTGGGATTGAGGTTATACCCCCAACCATCGCGGATAATCAGAACAACAGGTTTGACTTTCATGTATTTCTCCTTGAACAGGCTTCTCTACATAATAATGTGTCGTTCCAACTCCCATCGTTCGGCGAATCCCCGAATTCCCTCGGCCCATGTTTTCATTTGCCCGGACGGCCGAGTAACGGTAAAGTCGGAGGTTTCAGGGACACATTATACAAGGAAGGGAGTGGTCATGTCCAAACCTTTACGGTTTTTTATCGCCGGGATTATCCAGGGTTCCCTGCCCGATTCTACACATCCCCAGGATTATAGGGAAGATATAGCGAAGCTGATCAAATCCAGGTTCACCGGGGCCGAGGTTTTCGACCCGGTTTTGGAGTATCCGGACAGCATCGGCTACGACGACGCCAAGGCCAGCGCCGCCTTTTTCGATCTGATGGACCGGGCGGGCAAATGCGATGTGCTGATCGCCTTCGTCCCCGAGGCAAGCATGGGCACCGCCATCGAGTTGTGGAACGCCCACCATTCCGGCGCCTACGTGGTATGCGTCTCCGGCCTCACCCTCAACTGGGTGGTCCGCTATCTGACCGATTTGGTGGTCACCGATCTCGCTGCTCTTGAAGAGGTTATGAACAATGGAGTGCTGGCCGAAGCCATTCGGGAGAAGTTGGACAGGCAGGCATTGGAACCTGTGGATAATGGCAGGGGATTCATGCGCCGCTGATAATATGTTTGTATAATTCATCCGGCAAACCATAGCATCCGGCCACCGCATCGTCCAGAACCCGCCTCGCGGCGGCCAGTTTTCCCGCTTCATCAGCCGCGACGCAGGCCTGGTAGGCCTGGACGACCTCCTCCTCCAGGCGCGGTTCGGGCCGGGCGGGAAACGGCAAACGCCGCATCTCCCGCAAATTGATATTATTGTTGCCGCTGTTGACGCGGAAAAGCCAATCCAGAATGGTGGAATTCAGGACGCCGGCCAGATATTCCGGCCGAACGCCCGGGTGGGGTTCGTACACGTTCAGGCTGTTGCCGAGATACACACCCGGCGGGGCCAGGGCGGCCACCAACCGGGGCCGGGCGTGGATGTTGCGGATTCCCAACTGCACCACTCGCACCCCTTCCGCCCGCTTCCGACAGGCCCGTGCCGTTCGCCCTTTCTTTTCCAAAAACACGGCGAGATCGAGAAAACGTTCCTTGCCCGGACTCGGCGTCACATCGAGATGAAACGGCGTCAGGTGCGCCCCCCGGGCGAGAAGGCAGCCGGTATCGTCGTCCCGCATGCAGTCCCGGTAAAAGGTCTGATCCACCTCCCCGACCCGCATGGAGGCAATGTCGTCAAGCCTTCCCGGACAGTTCGCGGCCAGCCAGCCCCACACCCGGCCGCCTTCGGGCGTCGCATCGGGAACCGACAGACCCTCGCCGCCGATCTCCTTCAACTCTGCCAGGGTCAGCTCGACCTCCCCCGCCCCGGCGTCGATCCGCACCCGTTCGACCGATCCTCCCCCGCGGACCGCCCGGAAAATACAGGCGGACTGGGTGACGCCGGCGAACAGCCGCTCCCGTTCGCCGAAAAGCAGCCAGTCCCCGGTCGCCTCCTCCAACAGCAGTCGCCGCCGCAGGGGGACGGCGGCATCGTCCCGGGCGAGGGAAAGCGGCACAATCATGGATAAAACGCCGCTCGGGCGCAGAAGCGCCAGTGAGCGTTCAATGAAACAGCGGTACAGATTGATCTGCCCCGACAGGGCGTCGCGGTAATGGCCGGAGCGTCGCAGCGCGTCGGCAAGCGTCCGCCGCTCGGGATGCCGGGCGAAATTGGTCAACACCTCGTAGGGAGGATTGCCGATGATGCAGTCGAACCCGCCGCCAGCGACGATTTCGGGAAATGCCGCCTGCCAATCGAAAGCGCCGGAAGACGCCGTCGTCTCGGCGAAAGCCGGGCCGAGCAGCGAGTCGCCGCAAACAAAATGGCTGGGCTCGGGGACAAACTCCTCTTCCGCGTCGGAAAGGGCGAGCCACAGCAAGGACCGGGTCATAAAGACCGCGCCGGGATCCTTGTCCACGCCGTACAGGCGTTCCCGCGCCCAGCGCCGCACCTGCGCGCCGTCGCCGGGGTTTTCGGCCAGCAGCCGCTCCACCACCCGCAACGGGAAAAACCCGCAGCCCACGGCCGGATCGCACAGGGCGCCGCCGCCGACCGGGCCGGTCGGAAAAAGATCCGGCCATACCCAGTCCAGGATACGGTCGATCAGGATGGCTGGGGTATAAACGCTGCCTTCCAGCCGCCTCTTTTCGTTACCGGCGAAAACATGCGTCCAGTACGCATCGCCCAGTTCCCGGAGATCGCCGGGAAGGCATCGGTTTCCCGTTCCGCCGCCGGCCGGCCGGCCATCCACCTCCGGGACGGCGGAAAACAAATCCCGGCCCATTTCGGCAAGGCGCAGACGGATCGCGGCAGCATCCCCCCCCAGAAGGCCGCGGGAGACGGCGACGTGCTCTAGAAGCCGGAACAATCCGGCGGGCAGGGAAAAGGCGGGCCATTCGCCGGCGGGCTTGTTCACGGACGGTCTCCCAGGGTGATGGCGGCGGGGTAGTGGGCGATGACAGGGAGGTCCTGGTCATTGAAATCGATGGCGAGCACGTCGCAGCGCATCGGTTGCTCGAAAAGCCCGTGCATGGCGCAATACTCGCGGACGGCTCTGGACAGACGGCGGATTTTCGTCCCGGTCATCGCCTCGGCCGCCATTCCCTTGCGGTCGTTGGCGCGGGTCTTGACCTCCACGAACACCCATTCCCTCCCGTCCCGGGCAACGATATCCAGCTCGCCGCAGCGGAACCGGACCCGCCGCGCCACAATCCGCAGCCCCTTGTTCTCCAGATAACGGACGGCCATCTCCTCGCCCGCCTCGCCCAGCCGCAAATGCCGCTGGCTGGCCATGCCGCCCTCTCCCAGCCGCCCACTGCCGTCGCGATGGTTCATGCGGGCAGCTCCAGCAGGATAATCGCCTGCGCCGCCACTTCGCGGCCCTCCCCGATCGGCCCCAGCCCCTCGGCGGTCTTCGCCTTGATGTTCACCCGCGCCGGCTCAACGCCGAGCAGGGCGGCGACTTCGTCGCGGATACGCGGCTTCCATCCGGACAGCTTGGGCCTTTCCAGATGTATTACGCAGTCCACATTGACAACCTTCACCCCCCGAGCGGCGGGGAGAGACAATACCTCGATCGCGAAGCGACGCGAATCCTCACCCGGATGGACGGCGGACTCCGGATAGCGTTCCCCGATGTCGCCGAGGCCTAGCGCCCCCAGGAAGGCATCAACCAGAGCATGGAGCAGAACATCGCCGTCCGAAACCGCCTCGCAGACGAGGCCGCAGGGAATGGCCACCCCTCCCAGGCGGAGGCCGTCCCCACTTTTCAGGCGGTGCGAATCGCAGCCCAATCCAACCCGGAATCCGGTCATGCCGCACTCCCCCTTTTCCGCCCGCGGCGCTACGGCGATTTTTCGGGAATCATAACGTCGTCGGTAGTCATGTAAAAAGGAAAATGCTTTTGACACGAAAAACAACACTTCGTAACATAAAATATTATCAAAACACGGCGAGATGCGTTTATACCGAAGCCAGTTGAGAATTCGGTTTCTTAAACTTACAGCCCGAGTCGCGCACACAGGTTACAAGATCAAAAAACCGAATTTCTTGCGCGACCGGGTATATTGCATCGGCGAAACGGGAAAAAACGTCGAAAGAGAGTAAAACCATGAAACTCGTTGTTCGCAACGCTCGCGCCGGGTTCGGCAATGATTGCCCTCCCCCCACGAGGCGTTGCCGACACGGATAAGCGTAAGCGGGATTCGGCCGGCGTTTGGACAAAAATGTACATAAGCCACGCAATGCAGACACCGTTTAGCGCGAGATAACAATCGGCGACAAACACTCTATACCCGGTCGCGCAGAAAATTCGGTTTTTCAATCTTGTAACCTGTTTGTGAAAATCGGGTTGAAAGGTTAATAAACCGAATTTCCAACTGGCTTCGGCATAACCGGTATCGACAGAGGGGGAGCGCCAAACAACAGACACGGGAAAGGAAAAACAATGCAAGGCGAAATGCATGCCCAACGAGCCCTACCCGCGCTTTTGGCCACCCAATTGCTGGCCGCCGAAGTATATTCCCATTTCCTCGCCCTGTCCAGGGATAATGAACGCACCTTCTGGAAAAAAATGCTCGACGACGAGATGGGTCACAGCAACCACATGCACAGGCTGCTGGGCGTCGTGGCGGCCGACGAGCTCTCCTTCCCTATTATCAATATCGACCGCATGCGGGACATTTGCGAGGTTGCCCGCCGGAACTCGGAACAATTTCTCATGCGGCTGGAGGGGGCGTTGCGGATGGAATGCGCCGAACTCGATTATGGACTCGAGGGCTTGGTTGCGCGGCATCTGGAGAAGAGCGACCTTCTTCCCAGCTATGGCGGCGATATCCGGGAGCACCTCAATTCGGTTTTGCGAGAGGCGGCACGCTATGCCGCCTCGCCCAATATAGGCTTGCAGGCGAGCCGCCTATCCGAACTCTATGACACCTGTTTGGCCAACAGCAAGGTAACGGAGCGATCGGAATCCGGGCGAATCACATCCTGATTGGGCGTTCTTAAAATATCTAACGATGTTTGGCGAAGCCAAATATCGTTCAGTGTTTTATGAACACCCACTGAGAGTGGACTTTTAAAGAAAAGCAAACAAACCACCGTTTGCTTTCCTTTAAAGTTTCACGGCGTTTGGTTTCCACTCTGTTTTTTATACAACTCGCCGTTTCAGGTCGAGCTTGCGAAAAATCAAGGCGTTGCAAAGAAAGGAGTTAAAACTCTAAAGAAAATCGGGCGGCGGTTGGCCCGATTTTCTTTAAAAGTCCACTGAGAGCAAACGAGCAAAACCCCTCTCGCGCTTTGATCCTTCATCGTAAGCGGCTTCGCGGCATTTTCAAGACCCAATCATTGCCCTGGGTTCTGAAAACTGGCCGGTCGTTCGCTCCCCGGCTAAGAACGCGATAGAGGATTGTCCGCCAGCGCCGCATGGAGGTGATACCCACTACCAAGGGGGGTGTAGAAAACGCCTTGATATCTCCCCGCGGCCAGAGAAATCGCAGCTTGGGAAAACACATCCAAAACGCCAAACGACCATTTTAACAGCAGTTTTCATCCATTATAACTCCAAAAAGACAATCACAATCTCATTAAAATAAAAACAATGATGACAAACAGGAATGACAAAACGGACTTTTTTATCCCATTACGAGATCCATTTTCAGATTATGCAATATTCATACTTTGAATTATTTACAACTACAACAATAACCAATATCCATCATTATCCGTTAACGACAACATATTTCGATTGGCAAAACCGAAGGTACCGGGGATCCGAATACCTTGGCGTTGCTGAAAAGTGCAGTATATGGATAAACGCTAGCAACCATATAAACATAGCCGTTTATTTGCTTTATATAAAACACATGCACATCGGTCGTTAAAGCAATCGCACTTAAGTCGAAAAAGCAAATCTAAATTATGACTCTGCGATTATGAGTCATAATTGCTCCAGTTTGACGGACCGGAGAGGTTTTTTCGTTTTTCGACAAATTTTATTGGACAAATGAAACCCTTTTGGTATATTATTCACAGCATTGCAGATAATGAATAAAAGCCTTGCGTGAGACGTGCAAACCACACTATCCACCTCGAATGCCGGCAAATGATGAGTAAAGCCTCTGGACAGTAGGAATTGAATTTGTGAGTCGGCGGCACGAGGCGGACATCCGAAGTCCTGGAGCAATTGGTGCCGGCGTGCGACTTGAATGGTGCGGTCTGGAGAACCCACCCCATCAAGTTCGCTAAGGAATAAAAAATGGTTATTTCGTCAATTTCTTTTTAACTTTTATTGCGATTTTTTTGCAATTTGACCAAATATATGGATATCGCAAAATGGGGAAAATACCTACCGAATTGAGACAGACAATAGCGAAGAATATTCGTGAATGCCGCATGAAAAAATTTCCCGGTCGCGGCGGCGGGAAAAAATGTGCCGAAAGCTTCGGCGTCTCTCCGCAGCAGTGGTCGCCCTGGGAACGTGGAATGAGAACTCCCGACGAACTCAGGCTGTCCCAGATCGCCAAGTTCTTCGACGTGACGGTTGAATATCTGCGCCGCGACCACTCCGTCAGAGAGACCATGCTCGGCATCGAAGAGCCCTATCGGACCTCCTATGCGCAGCCGTTCCAGCCCATTCTCCAAGAACCGGATGCCCCGCCTTACGGTCTGCCTCCGCTGCGTCGGGAGGATCGCCAGGAATCGGCCGACAAGTTCGCCGAGCTGGCCGCGGTCTCGTCCCGTATCCTGGGCATGGTCAGTTCTATCATCAAAGGCGTCGCCGACAACGAATACGACATCGGCAATGCCATAACCATTCTTCGCACACTCGGTTTTTACCTGAACAAGAAACTGAGCGAAGCCGAAAACAAATTCCGCCCTCCCGCCTCCGCCGAACACTGACGAGGCGAGTCCGACTCCGAGTTCCTTCTCCGCCCCGCGAATTTCGCGGGGCTTTTTCTTGCCGTTCCGCGCAGAAGGCGAACCATCCTGCCGACAACCGTAACCGAAAATCTGAAAGAAGAGGGGGAGGGCGGACGAGACCCTCTACACCGCCAAGGAAAATGGCCGGGACCGCTACGAGATTCACGACGAAACACCGGTTTCGGCTCGATTCAGCGTTTCCCCTCCTTGCGCCGCAGTTCCCGCATTTCCGGGGAGTTCCAGAAGCGGAGC
This sequence comes from Dermolepida albohirtum, assembly GCA_031893035.1. NCBI lineage: Eukaryota > Metazoa > Arthropoda > Insecta > Coleoptera > Scarabaeidae > Dermolepida > Dermolepida albohirtum. The sequence goes on along the minus strand of JAVIWB010006958.1, from coordinate 3,075 downwards.
GAGCCGGGGTGCACCTTGCATTGACCGGCGATGGCGAAGCGCGGCGATAGTTGCAGCATGTCCTCGGACACCTTGCCCAGCGCCTCCTTGTTATCCCAGATGATTTTGTTGATATTGTAGACCAGATCATCGGGAAGAACGCTCTGGGTAACCAGGCAGCTGTAGTCGCCCAAAGTCAGGACGTCTTCGGTCACGCTCTTGTAATCCCCCTTGTGAATGACATAGGTTATGGTCATGAACTGGTGGGTCATGAGATCGAGCATTTCCTCGTCCACCGGCAGCAGAATGGCGTCGAGATTCCGCTCCTCGAGGGCGGGAATGAGATAGGTGCCGGGGCCGGCGGTATAGGCGCAGACGTCGAGCTCGCTGGCGAGGAACAATTTGGTGATGTCCGCATAGCTCCTGAAATCGATAATCCATCCCTGGGCGTTGAGCTTGTCGTAGCTGGTCCGATAGGCGCTCTTGAGCAGCATGTTGAAAATGAATTCCGAGCCCGTGCCCTTGGGCAGGGTCGAAAACCGGATCGGCTCGGATATTTTCAACAGATCGCCCAGTGTTTTCAGGTTGTGGCGTTTGGCGAGATCGCTGCTGACGATGAGGTAGAGAACCTGGGGATAGAGATTGGTCAGGAGGACGGCGTTGTCGAGGTTCACCTCGGGCAGTTCCTTCTCCCCCGCCCCGGCCGCGCCCATGAAGGAATAAAGGGTGAATCCGATGTCCGCCTTGCCCTCCCCCACCAGCTTCAGATTGTTCACGCCGCCACCGACCTCGTTCAAGGAGGGAATGCCGGCCGCATTGAACAATTGCTCCATCGCCTCCCCGAAGGCATTCCATTGCCCGCCCTTCGGACCAGCCAAAATGTGGATCGTCCCCGGCCAGCCGAGATTCCTCCTGTCGCCGGCGGCCGGAGCGGCATCCTCGCCGGCCGACGCGGAAAGAACGGGAACCGACAAAACCACCGCGATAAAACAATAGAGGAAGAAATTCCACACTGCATCGGAACGTCTGGTCATGGCTGTCTCCCGCGGGTTAAAGTCCGACGAAAAGAACACTTCGCTTCAGTATATGGCTCGCCCAAGGCGGGCGCAAGCCGTCCGTCCCCAGGGCATCATCACCGAAAGGCGAGTCTTGCATGCCGCCCGGATTGCGGTTATCCTTGGGATATTTACGATCGGACGCATTTCTTCGGATCGGAGGGGAAAGATGGCTGCGTGCACCTCATGCGGAAGTGGATTGCCATGACAAGCAAAACGAAAATCGATCCGCGGAAAAGCCCAAAGCCGGTTTCCGGAAACGGCGAACGGATCAGATGGGGCGTGGCATCCCGCCTATTCCTGGGTTTTCTCGGAGTAACCCTGATGACCATGGCCGTGGCCATCGTCGGCAGCCGGGGGTTGCAGGATTCGCGGGGCACCCTGATGGCCTCGCGGGATTCCTTCAACCGGGTGTCCGATCTTCTCGACGACACCACCCAATCCCTCAACAGCACCGGGGCCACCATCGGCAAGGCATCGAGCACGATCGACGCCACCGTCGCCACCATGCGCGAAACCGGCAACCGGGTCAACAACCTGAATTCCGTCGATCTCCCGGCGGTGATCGCCATCGGCTCCATCCGCGAGGCCCTGACCGCGGTCGCGGTGGGCGAACGCACCCTGCTCATGCGCCAGCTCTACAACATGGATATCCGCGACGAACAGCGCCGGGCAATTGCCGCCGCCTTTTCCCGGGCCAATGCGGCCATGGCGACTTTCGAAAGGATAGAGGCCGGCTTTTCCGACGACAAGCGCGAGGCCTGGCGGCGCTTTCTCGATTCCTGGCGATCCTGGTCCGAGGCGCACCAGCGGTTGATGGGGACATTCGATCAGATAGACGATCTGCTCCGCGAAAGGGCGCGGGGCGGTTTCGAGTTCGAGGATGCGGCCAAGAACGCCTTCGACATCGCCTTCGGCGAGGGCCAAACCGCCCGCGACGCGGTGATCCGGAACCTGGACGAGGTCGTGACGCTGATCAGCGATTCGGCGCGGGAATCGGCGCGGGTCGCCAGCGCCGATACCCGGAACGCCACCGCCGATGCCGTCGCCGCCAAGGACGACATGGCCAACGCCACCCTGCAGATCCAGGATTTCAGCGATCAAATGGGCAAGGTCAACGCCCGGGTGAAGGATGCCACCGGCGCCGTCACCGCCTCCATCGGCAACGCCGACAGCACCCTGGCGACCTTTTTCATCTGCTCGTTTCTCGGGCTGGCGGTTTCGGTGCTGCTGGCCATGTGGCTGACCCGCTACATCTCGCGGCCGGTCGGCATCGCCGCGAGACAGATGAGCCTGATCGCCCGAGGCAGGATCGACCAGGACATCATGGGCGGCTACGCCGGGCGCTCGGACGAGATCGGCGCCCTCGCCCGCTCCTTCAGCGAAATGCTCCTCTCCCAGCGCGAGGAGGTGGCGATCGCCGGGGACATGGCCTCCGGCGACTTCTCCGGCTCGGTGCGGCTGCGGAGCGACGAGGACGAACTGGGCAAGGCTCTTTCCGAGATGATGCGCATCACCCACGACGCCCTGGTGCGGGTGAATCGCCACGTCGCGCAGGTGACGGACGACGCCCAGGCTATTTCCGCCGCCAGCCAGTCGCTCTCGGTCGGCGCCATCGAAACGGCGACGGCGCTGGTCGAGATATCCACCAGCACCACCGAAATCGGCGAGCAGACCCACAGCAACGCACAGAACGCCACCCGGGCCAACGAATTCGCCATCGCCAGCCGGCAGGTGGCGGAGCGGGGCTATGCGGCGGTGGAGGAAATGGTCGCCTCCATGCGGGAAATCCAGACCTCCAGCGCGCAGATCGCCCAGATCGTGAAGCTGATCGACGACATCGCCTTCCAGACCAACCTCCTGGCCCTGAACGCGGCGGTCGAGGCGGCTCGGGCGGGCAGGCAGGGCAAGGGATTCTCGGTCGTGGCCGGAGAGGTGCGCAACCTCGCCGCGCGCAGCGCCAAGGCGGCCCGGGACACCGCCGGCCTGGTCGAGGAGACGGTAAAGCGGGTGGAGAACGGCGCCGCCATCGCCATGCGCA
>JAVIWB010006957.1:0-13158 GCA_031893035.1 Dermolepida albohirtum | reverse complement strand
CCCCGAGTGCGATGACGGCCATGTCGGTGCGGACGGGGAGCCCCCGCCCCGTCTGGGTGTCCCCGTCGCGAGATGCGACGTACTCCCCCGCTGGGACTGCCTGTCGAGGTGCCGCTGAGTCTGCGTACGACACCATCGCCGAGTGGGTACCGCGGGGCTCGACACAGTGCCCCGCCGTGATTGCAAACCGTTCCGCACCGCGCCGGGCGAGTAGCCCGACGGTGCACCGCGAGTACGCGCGACCACTGACGTTCTCCTGGCCGATGGACACCCCGGGGCCAAGCCCGCCCCGGAGAGCCGTCCACGTGCCAGTGGGGCCAGCGCCGGTCATGAGACCAGGAACCGGAGTCGGGCCGGTAACGCCGCCGTACACGTAGGGGCTGTCCGTCGGCGCCGCCGACGAGGTCGGAGGATCGACGGTGTCGTTTGCAGTCACAGGCACCGTGGTGGTCGGTACTCCAGGGGTAGACACTGCCTCCCCCGCTACCGTCGTCGTGCAACCGGCGGCGAGCGGTACCACCACCGCCAGCCCGATGAACATGGTTCGCATTTGCATTCCGGCGCTCCCCTCCGCGCCCCTGTTTACCAGCCAGGGCCGACGAGACCCGGGAGCGGGCGGGAAATTCCTGGGCCGGCGAATCCCCCCACGGGCCGCTGAATTGGGCACCTACCCGCGTGGGGAGGAACCGCCTCACCTGCCACCACAGTCCCGCCCCCCGACAGCAGCGGCACCGCCAAGGGGCAACACAACCAAGACCTTCTTATGTGGCCATCGATCGATCTATCTCATCCGTAAGGTCGAACGCAACTTCCTCTGGCGTACGATCATCTGTCGGATTCAACACATCGCCACACAGCCAACCGCGGGTCACTTCGCGATCTCCGCGCTCACACTTCGGGACACGGTAAAGCTGCCCCGGCTCAAGACGCCGACCTGTTTCGAGCCGAACCTGCGCGTCCTTATCATCAGAATTTTGCCTCAGCCGAGCAAGGGACTCGGAAATTTCATCCAGCAAGGACGTGATTTCTCTGAACTCTCGATCTAGTTCGTAAGCAAGTTCCTTGACCCTAGTGGGAACATCCGGCCGAATATCAAGTGGTATTCGATTGCGCGACAACGCTTCAGATGCGCTTCTCATGGCCCGAAGGGTCTCAGGTGCGATTCGATCTGTGGGCTCGAGCCCGTCCCAAACGTCTGGGAAGCCTTGCGACTGAGTCAGGCTCAGCGCCTCTGCAACCGACACCTGAAGCGCAGCGTACAGGTCATTTCGCCGCTGTTCAGACGCAGATTGCGAGGAGTACATCGCAGTACCGAAGGTTACGCAACCAGTAATGACAGCGCCCACGACAACCCCAACTAGGCCCTGAATCCATCCCGTCGTCCTGACCGTCGAAGGCGCTGCGGCGTCAGGTCCGACGGTCACTGGTCTCCTCCAAGTTCGTACACGGCGGCCTGCCGCCTCACAGACTCAAGCAGCTCGGCGAAGCCTCTCGGAACCCCGTATATCCCCATGAGCCGCTCAGCCTCCTTGATCGCCTGATGCCCGCTGAGACCTGACTCGCGCGCGAAGGCGGAGATCTCGCGCCCCGCGGGCTCCCGCGCCGCGATCCGGTCGCGCAGGCGATTCCAGGAGCGGAAACCGGTGAAGTCCATGCCGCGGAGGGTACCCGGCGTCATCGGGTCATCGCGCGCCAAACCAGGTCCAGCGCGGCTGCCAGATCCGGGTCCGCAGCCTCGCGGGCCAGGTACGCCCGCCCGCCAGCGTCGAGGGCCCAGTCGGTCACGACCTTCTTGGTGCTCACTTGAGCCTCGACGGAATCGAGGTCACCCACGCAGGGCCGCCCGCCCGTGGCGCGGCGATACTCGGCCTCGACCAACTGGACTGCGGCGAGAAGCTGCGGTCCAGACACCCGCACTTGTAGGTCAAAAGCCCGTTCCATGATGCAGTTGGCAACATTCGCCGCCTCATACATGGGCGGGGACGCAGGCTCCCCGCCCATAGAGCGGAGAAGGTCGTCTACCTCGTGAGCGGGTCGGCGGGGTGTACCGGGAAGCGCCATGCGGTCCACGATGCCCCTGCGGAGGCCCGGGAGGGGAGCGACGAACGCGGGGGCGAAGGGCGAACAGGCTTCCATGTTAGGCTACCTGCCAGCTCGTCGACCCAGGTAGCCTAACATGGTCTGTCAAGCCGGGCCCCAGACAGGTGCTCTCCTTCCGCCGCCCGGGCCCGGTTCGATCAGTTCGGCACGACAATCTGGTTCACGACTGCGCAGGAGTACGTGAAGTGCTTGAGGCGCGGGTGATTACGCAACGCCTCGATGAGTTTGTCGACGGGCACTCCCAGCTCTGTCAGCAAGCAGAGGTACACCACCAGGTGCACTGCCTTCGCGACTGCGAGCACTTGCGCACTGTCCGCAATGAACCGCCGCCGCCTCGTTCCACCATGCGCGACATGGTTTCTAGCCCACACTGCCGACTTCGCCCACACAGCGACATCAAGCGCCAGATAGTCCTTGAGTTCGACAGGCAGTCTCTCGTACAGCGCTGTCAGCCGGAGATTGAGGTCGACGTTGCCCTTGTTCCCAAGACACCAAGTGTGGAACCCCTCGGCACCTGCAATCACCTGACTAACGTATTGCTCGACAATGTCGGGCGTGTAACCACAGTGTCCGATGACGACACTCAGCGCATACTCGGCCTGATCCCCGCTCGTAAGCCGTTCTCTGGCAGAGAGAAACACGTCGAGTGGAACATCGCTGAAGTCGAAGATGACGCTACTCAGCTCATGCGTATCTTCCGGCCTGGCAGGTTCGCCCACCCTGCTAAGGAGCGAGACCTGACTACCTTCGTCCGCCGTCATCGAGATCTCTTCCACACCGGCGGTGTCGAAGGTCGCCAGACGAACCAAATCCAACAGTGGCCCCACACGATCCACGAATTCGCTCGCACCCCCGGTCGTGTCCTGAGGAAGTCGGATACTGGCGCTCGCTCCAGCGTTGAGTGCGACAACTTGCCCTCGGCGAAGGTTCTTCCGCATGAACTGGAGCTTCATTTCAGGCATCGCCTCTGTGGCTGGGCTAACCCACGGCCTCGTGGCTTTGGTGTTGACCGCGTACACCCCGTCACTTGTCTCGGCACGCTGATACTCGGCCCGATACCCGCCGACGACGGGCAGCAGGTAAGGCATCAGGCAGGTTCCGTTATCGAGCGTCTCGCCGGGCTTGTCTACGCCTTCAATTGGGGCCCATTGGGGAACGCAGAAGCGGCCATCATCAACGAGGTAGTACAGATCATCGATCGCGATCGTGGCCTTCACGAACTCGGTCGCCTGCGGGCTGCTTACGTGCGCACCAACGCACACCCAGTCCGATACCCAGCGCTCCTCGAACACGCGCCCCTTCATGCCAACTTCGTACTTGGAGCGCCAAGCCTCCCAAATCGAGATCAGCGTGCCGTTAGTAGACACTCCGAAGACCGTTCCGTCTGGAACATTCCCGACCAACTCGCTGCTAGTCAGGCTGCCATCGGGGGTCTTCGTGAACTCCGGCGGCGGAGAGAACCCGCCAATCAGCTCCAGCGTCGCTCCACGCGATGGTTCCCAGGAAAGGGTCCCGGGCACCTTTTGGTCCGGAGCGTCTGGCAGGAAGAACCAACCTCGAATCGTCTGCTGATCGCATTGCTTCACGGATCGCATCGTAGTGCGCGTACGGCAGCCGCCGGGGGGAAGTCGACCACGTTGTACCCAGCCCTCCGCCTGCCGGACTCACCAATGGGAACAGGAAAACCCCCACGACACTGGCCGTGGGGGTCTTCGGGGAGTCTCCGCGCTAAACCGTAGTCTAAACCGTAGTTCTAGCGGTTCACGGGCACCAACTCAGCATATGTGCTGGTCAGCGCTTCTCCTTGATCTTGGCGGCCTTACCGCGCAGGTCTGGCCGTGTAGATTCGCGTACGCAGGTAGAGGGGCCGTCCTTGCAGGTCATGACCATGATCGATGCAATCGTGAGATCTCCCGAGATCTCACGAGTTCTCAGTTACAAACCGTAGTTCAAACCGTAGTTTTCTGGCCTGCCGGGATCAGCGCCTTCACCGCAGACAGGTCGACCCCGTGGGTGTAGTTGGAGATGTTCACCGCCTTCGAGTGGCCGAGGTAGGCGGAGACCACGTCCACGTGCACGCCCTCCGCCTTCAGGTAGTCGCTCACCACCGTCCGCCAGGCATGCCCGCGAAACGTGTGTAGCGGCGGTATGTCGAGCTTGTCCGCCAGCTCCCTATAGAGCGCCGCCGCGCCCTCCTTGGCGGCAGCATTGCCCCATTTCCGCTCAGGGTCGCCCGGATTCGGCAGCACCCACGGCGACCCCTCGACCTTGTGGGTAGCGATGTACGTGGTCACCCGGGGATCCAAGATCGGGATCGTGCGGGGCTTCTTCGTCTTCGGGTTGGTCACCGTGAGCACGCCGTCCTGTGTGATGTCGGCGTGCGCCTGTCCCACCGCTTCGCCCAGGCGGAGGGCTGCCGCCGTCTGGATCAGCGCCTGAGTAATCACGTTCTGCCGGTATCGCAGGCGGTGCTCGTAGCTCCACCGCGACCGGTTCCGTACGGGCACCCCCGCGGCGGGGTCGAGGGCGAGGAGATGCTCAATCACGGCAAGGCGATGACCGTTGGTCAAGTCGGGACTGCCCTTGGGGGCCGCGTCCACGGCCTTAGCCATGGTTGTCAAATCCATTCGGTGCGCTAGAGGGTTGCTGTCAATGAGGCCGTGGCGCAGCAGGGGTGCCACGAAATGCCCGCTCAACGCCTTCTTTGCGTTCCGCGCCGCGGCCGCGCCGTATCGCTCGGAAACCTCCTGCAGGGCGCCCTCCAGGGCCCCGTACGTTGCGGCTTCGACCAGCGGGAGGCCACGAAGCTCGACGCTCACGCGGGTGAGTGCCAGGGAGTAGAGGCTCGTGGTGCTTGGAGCCAGTTCCGCCCCTCGAAGGCTCGTCATGGACTCGTCCGCAATGAACTTTTCAGCCTTCATCGAGGGCGTCCACGGCACGCGCTCTCCGCTCGCAAGTAGCTGTGCCGCTTTACGTTTCGCCCGGCGACGAAGTTCGCTGACACGCTTAGCCTGAGTCTGCCTGTGCAGCACCCTCCCGCTCGGGAGGCATACCGACCAGTCAATTCGCCATGTGCCCGTTGATATTTCATACGGCGTCACCCGGTCGACAGAATGCTCCCCCGGCGACAGCGGTTCGCGTGACGCCAACTTCCTCTTCGTGTTCCCCACACCCCAAATCGTAGCTTGTTCACAGGCATCAAGTCGCCGCGGTGGCATCTCGTGAGACCTCGCGAGATCTCACGAGATCTTAGAATTTCCTGAGGGTTTCAAATCCCTCAACTTCGGTTCCTTTTAGGGGCATCAGCGGAGGACCGAGCCCTACAACTCGCCCTACAGTCACCAGTTCAGAACAGCTCATTTCCGCTGGTCACAGCCCTACACCGCAGCCCTACAAGACCGCTCGACAACTTCAAGAACCGCGGGGCATCGTGATTCCCATGACGAAGTCCAAGCGCATGAACACTGTTGCGGGGCAGGCAAGTCGCCGCCCACCCCTCACTCCCGCCGACCTCGCCGCGATGACGCCGTACACCGTGCCCGCCCTGGCCCAACGACGCTGGCGCGGACTCCCGCCGGAGCCCTACCACATCGGCCGACGGGTCATGTACGACGCGGACGTGGTGGACGAGTGGCTCGCCGAGGAGCGCGCGAAGGCCAAGCGGGCACGAAATGCCCCCTGAACAGGGCGAACGGGCCCGCCTGGCCGCGAACCCGTTCGTCACTCTCAACGCCCCAATGGCCTCTCCAAGCCCCAAGGACACCCCCATGGTATCACCCTGCAACACCCCCACCGGGGACGAGGAAACCGCAGGTCAGACCCCGATTCTGCCGCACTCCGTGGCCGATGACCCCAACCTCTCGATCACCGACGTCTCCGTCGAGGCGGCGCGGAACTGCTTGTTCTGCAACGGGTCCGGGCTCGCGGTGGCCCTCGACGGGTCCACCGCGCGGTGCCCGCACCACGCCTACACGATCATCAAGCCGCGGATCTCCAAGCCGCGCAAGTCCAAGCGGAAGCGGTAGCCGTGGAACGCGAATCCACCGCCGCGGGGGACGCCCTCGCCGCGGCTCGCCGGGACCTCGCGTGCGCCCTCGTCCGCGCCGCGGGGTGGGCCAAGCCAGAGGGCATCGTCGCGGTGTCCTCGCTGGTCACCCCCGCCGAGGTGGGCCACCTATCCCCCGCGTACGCGAGTCTGTGGCGCGACGCGGCGAGGCTCGCCGCCGAGGGCATACAACCCGACCACGCGGCGCTCACCCGAGTCCCCCGCGACGGCGATCCGGGCGGCTCCATCGGACGCGCACTGCTGGACCTGGTTGGACACGGCGCGCCGCCCGACATCACGACGGCGGCGCGCGCGGTGATGCGCGCCGCGCGACCCGATGTCATCGCCGTGGCCCACGCCGCAGTGGCGGAGCACGCATCGACGGGCGACGCCGACGCGGTGGATGCGGCCCGGCGGAAGCTCTCCGAAACCATGGCTGACCTGGATCGGCGCGTGGCGGCACTCGATGGTCAGCACGCCGCGGACGGTGCACCCCGTGTGTGGCGAGCCGCCGACCTGGAGGCCGCAGCGCAGCCCCGCTGGCTTGCCCGCGGTCGTCTCCCCCGGGCCGCGATCAGCCTGCTCGTGGGCGACGAAGGCATCGGCAAAAGTCTCCTGTGGGTGTGGATCGTCGCCGCGGTCACGACCGGTAAACCTTTGCCGGAGTTCGGCATTCCGCATCGAGACCCCGCCGACGTGTTGCTCGTCATCACCGAGGACGACTGGTCGACGACCGTACTCCCACGCCTCATCGTCGCGGGTGCGGACATCGAGCGGGTGCACGTGATCTGCACCGAGCCGGACGGCTCCGGCGCGCCGGTCTTCCCCCGCGACATGGACCTCGTACTCGCCGCCAGTCCGACCCCCGTGCTCATCGTGATCGATGCATGGCTCGACACCGTGCCCGGCAACCTCCGGGTTCAGAACCCCCAGGAGGCGCGCGCCGCCCTTCACCCCTGGCGCGAGGCCGCCACCAGGACGGATGCCGCGGTGCTGCTGCTGACGCACACCAACCGCGTCGCGTCGGGGAACGCGCGCGACCGGTACGGCGCAACCGGCGAACTCCGGAAAAAGGCGAGGCTCACCCTGTTCGCACAAGTCGGTGACGACGGCCACTTGATCGTCGGTCCCGAAAAGTCGAACACGACCGGCGCGACCCCCGCGTCCGCTTTCACGATCCGGGCAGTCAGGCATTTCGCCCCGACCGAAGACCACGACGGCACGGTGCCCCTACTGGCGTTCGCTGGCGTATCCGACCGGACCGCCCGCGAGTTGATCGCGGACGCGCACGCGGAGTCCGCGAGCGGCGGCGGGCGGCGTACCGGCGACGCCATGACCGCGATGGTGGACCTCGTGAACCGTCGGGCGGCGGCGGGTGACGTGACCAACGCGTCCGACGTGACCAACGCTGGAATCCCGACGCTGGCGAAGCTCGACGCCGCCCGCACCTACCTCAATCGCGCCGTCCGCAACGGCGACATCGCCCGCGGCACCGTCCCCGGAGTGTTCACAAGTGTGTCGAGTGTGTCGGACGGGCCTTAAACCCACCCTGACCGGCTCTTTTATGCATAACACAATTCCATAACACATAACACTTCGGCGACACACACTCCGACACACATAACACAACACATAACACTTCAAAAACATCATCTGACAAGCACAAACATGCCTGGCGACACACATAACACTTCGCAGAGGAGCACCCGCCATGTCCATCCACCAGACCATCGTTCGGTTCCCCCACGGCCCCGTGCGTGTCACGGGCGACCGCATCCGCGGAACTCACTTCGACCTCACTCCCCGTCTGGCCCGGTATCGCACCATCGCCGGCACCTGCACCGGCCCACACTTCGCGGGCGGCTTCACGCTGGTCCACCGGCCCAGCGGACGCGCCGTCACGGCCCCGAGCTGGCCGCTGGAGGACCTCGACGGCTTCGAGCAGCTCGACGTGCTCCGGGCCCTCGCCACCGCCCTGGAGGACGCACCCGTCGACTGGGCCTCCAGCCGCCCGCTGGAGCCTCGCGGGGCCGCGGACGCCGCCCTGGAGGCCTTGGAGGCCGCGCTCGGTTGCCCCGGCGACGTGAAGGCCGGGTGGCTGCGATGAGCCTCACCTCCATCACCGTCCTGTTCCCGGACGGGAATGCTCGCGTGAGCGCCGAGCCGGTCCCCGGGACCCACTTCGCACTGGTCCCAGCACTCGGACAGGCCGAGGACGGTGCCGTCCGGTTCATCGGCGGGTTCACCCTCACCCACGTGGGTAGCGGCCTCCGGCTGGACCTCCCGGATTGGGTGGCCGACGCCGCGGACTTGGACCTCGCCGTCCTCCGCCGCGCCGCCGCGGTGATCGAGTCGGTCCCCGCGGTGGACTGGTCGGACTCCACGCCGGTGATCAGCCACGCCGAGGTGCGGGCCGTCGACGAGGCACTCAATGCCACCCACGACGACATCGTGGGCGACGTGTACGCCGACCCGGAGATGGAGGTGCCGTGGTGATGCACGCGCGTGGACTCCGTCGCTACCTCTGGGGCCTGCTCACCGTAGGCACCGCGGCCTCGGTCGCCGCGAACGTAGCCCACGCCCACCCGGATGCCGGGGCTCAGGTCATGGCCGTGGCCGCGCCTCTCGCCTTGCTGGCCTACACCCATTTGGTGGGCCTCTGGGGCCGCGTCCGTACGTCGGGTGCGACGTACTGGGCCATCCTCGTGACCGTGGCGCTCATCGCCGCGGGTGCGGCCCGGGTGTCGTTCGCGGCAGTGCAGGACCTCGCCGCGAGCTACGGGTACGGCCGCCTCGACGCCGCCCTGATCCCGCTGATGCTGGACGGCGGGCTGGCCGTTACCGCGCTGGCGCTGGTGGTGCTCAGCCGCATCGAGGCCGAGGCCGCGGCTCATCGTGAACCGGCCCCGGACCCCGTCGTGGACCGCGACGAACCGGCAGTAGTTCCCGCCCCCAAGCCTCTGACGCCGGCTGACCCGTGGGGGCAAGGAAACGCCTGGTCAGCGTACCGATTCACCGAGGACCACTCGGTTCCTGCGGTGGTTCGTGAGCCCGAGCCGGTGACCCCGCCGGAGCCTGAGGAGGCACCCCTGCCGCCGGTTGATGAACCGGCCCGCGAACCGGCCCCGGCCCCCGCGAACCACCCGGTTCGCGACCCGGTTCGCGACCCGGTTCCCGAGGTCGAACCGGTGGACCGCGACGGGGAGCCCGAGACCTCCGAGCGGCGCGCGGCGCGGATCGAGGCCACGTTCGCGCGGCTCACCACGGAGGCCGAAGCGATCATCGCGACCGGGCGCACGACGCAACCCGTCACTGTGGTCCGCGGGGTGCTCCACGGCCTGGACACGGGGATGTCGCGGCGGGCGAACGCCGACGCCGCGGAGGTCAGCCCGAACGCCGTCAGGCAGATCGAGGTACTCCGCGCCGAATTGGACGGACGCCTTGCCCTGGTCCCCGGCGGTGACGAATAGGCCTACGGAAACTCGCCCGCACAGCCATTCACGGATAACTAGAATTAGAACCCAGCGAAGGAGATCAGAATGACCAGCGAGAATAACGGAATGACCCCCGAAGAACTCCAGCAGCTCATGCGGGAAAGCCTGGAGGCCATCGACGCCGTAAAGGCGCACGCGGACGATAAGGCAAACACTCCTGGGCTTCCACATCGGCGCTCCGCCATTCTGTTTGCGACCGACATGGAGGGGGTTAGCGCGGAATTGCACAAGGCGTCCGATGAATTGGACGAGTTGGTCAAGAAGATGACCCAGGAAATGGAGGACGAGGACGATGGCCGATAACGAGATCCTTTCCGGAGCGGAATCCGAGGCCGCGGCGAAGGACGCCCAGACCAAGGTCGCGAACATGGCCTCCGGGCTGCCAAAGCTGAAGGAATACGAGTCCGCGGCGCGCTCCGAGGCCGGGACCGCGGAGGCCCCGTTCCGGGAGCCGCTGGAGGCTATGGCGGCGGCGTACGCAGCCCAGATTGCCGCTGTGGAAACCAAGCTCGTGACCGGTGACAACGCCGCCGAGGGCGCGGGCAAGGCGACGGAACAGCAGGCCGACAACGCCGACGAGTCGCGGGTGAAGATCGCCGCCGACGCGGAGCCGGACACCGGCGGAATCAGGATCTAGGAGGGGAACATGAGCACAGCGAAGGACAGTGTTTTCGATGAGGACGAAGTCCGCCAGTGGATCGCGCGGACCACGCAGATCCGCGACGGGCTCCTCGCCGAGGTCAAGGGCCTGGAGAAGATCTACACCAGCGCGTACGACGAAGCATCTGCGCACACCGAGGACGGCGCGCCCGCCCCGATCTTCATGTCGATCATCAAGGCTCTGCGGGCCCGCGTGGACCACATGCAGGCGCAGGTTACCCAGGCCGCGAGCAACATCGACACCGACAACACGACGTTGCGGAAGTGGATGGCGGAGCAGAAGGCCAACGCGGAGAACGCCAAGACCGCGATGGACCGTGTCGACACCGGCACCGGGCTCGACGGCGGCGCACCCGCGAGCACCACGCCCGCACCCGCGCCCGAGCGGACCTTCCGCGCCGCGTTGGGCTACCCCATGCATTTCGCATCCCCCGACGCGAACCGGGCCGCGCAGGATGCGTGGCAGGCGGAGTCCGAGCGGCTGGCCGCAGGCGGAGGCTGGGAGGGCGGCGCGACCGCCACGCGGGCGTCGGACGGGAAGTTCCATGACGTCGATTCCCGCGTAGCCGCCGCCATCGAGGCGGGCCAACGGGTCGACCCCGACGGCGCATTCACGTTCACCGACACGGACGGCGTCAAGCGCACCGCTGCGACAGCGGACCAGGTGAAGCGATGGGAGGCGGCGCAGCGCAAGTAGCCCCCCCCCGGGCCACCCTCCGCGGGCCCAACCAGACACCCCGGCACCACCTCTGGTGCCGGGGTTTTCTGGGTCCCGCATTGGCCCTGATTCGCCCCTCCAGGCCCCTCCGAGATTCCCTACAGCGTGGGTCCCACCCACACCCCACGGAGCCCTACAGGCCCCATCCGCCGGCTCCGGCCCCGCGTGCCTCCCACCGACCCTGCATGTTCGTGTAAACGCGCTGCTATAGGGGCATTTTTCGAGAACCTGGATCGGGGTGCACGAAGGTGCGATTTTCCCTACGGACTGCACTACAGCGGCACCTGTGATCGCATTCGAGCTGCCCTACGGCGCGTCCTACAGCGGCTCCAACAGTGGATCCAACACCAAGCCCTCCGACCGACCCCACGGGCACCCCTACGAGGTGCCCTACGAGGCTGAGCACGAAGAAGCCCCGGACCAGAGGCCCGGGGCTCCAGGAGCGGGCTACCAGCGCTCGTCGTCGGCGGGCTCGTCGGGATGAGTCCCGCCGCCGCCATCCTCGTTGCGCTCGTCGGTCAACAGGTCGTCATCGTCACCCTCACCATCGGTGAAAAGGAGATCGTCGTCAGTCAGGATCGACCCGATGAGGGCCTTGTCACGCGCCGCGGTGCCATCGAGGACGGCCTCGGTGTCGCGGTCCCGCTTGATGCGCGGGGCCCCACCGTTGTTCGCCGGGGGCGCCTGCTGGCCCATGCCCTGTCCCACGGCACCCATGCCGCCCATCATGCCGCCGCCCATGGGCATCCCCGTGCCCGCAGGCTTCACGCCTGCGCCGGGCGCACCGCTCACGGTGGTGCTGGCGGTACGGCCCGAGGTCTGGCTGGGATCGACCGCGCCGCCGTTGACCGACGGATTGCCAACCGGGACCGGGGTGGCGACGGGAGCGGCTCCCGATCCGGAAGGGTCGGTGGAGGGGCTGATGCCACGCGGGATGGTCTTGCCGCCACCGGATCCGTTGCCCGCTGCCTTGGCCTTCTCCTCCGCGATGATCTTGTTCAGCTCCTCCTTGCTGATCGGGGAGCCGGTGTTGGTCTTGGGTGAGGCGTTCATCGGCATACCGCCGGGCTGCGGCGTGCCACCCGCAGCCTGCTGGCCCGCGGGCATCGTGGTGGCCACGGGACTGCCCGCGCCCGCCTGCTGGGGCTGAGCGGCCTGCTGAGCCCCAGGCGCGCCCGAAGGGGACTGGGACCCCGGCGTGCCGCCGCCGGGGCTCTGGGCACCACCCTGGGACTCGCCCTTGTCAGAGCTGATCTCGGTGCCGGGCGAGGTGTCCCCGGGCGACCTCGGCCCTGGGGCGTCCCCAAGCTTCCGCTCTCCCGGCTTCTCGTTCCCGCCGGGCTTGCCAGGCTCACCGGCTCCGATCACCGCCTCGTCGTCGCCACCTACCTTCTCAGGCTGCCCGGCAGCGGCGCGGTAGGCCGCAGCGGAGGTTGAGCATGCGGCCTCGACGTCGGCATCGCCGGAGGTTCCCGACTCGATGATGGGCGCAGCGGACCGTGCAGCCTCGGCAACGCTCTTCAAATGGTCGGAAGCCTGCCGGAGGGCGTTCCGAGTGCCCTCAAACACGGTCCTCGCGGCGTCGGCGGCAGCGCCACGCATTGCATCCTCGGGCATCACGAGGCCGCCCGCATTCTCATTCAATGAGGCGGCATATGCCGCCGTCCAACTGTGAGCCTCCGAATTGGTCAACATTCCGCCCGGATACCTTTTCGTGCCCGCGGCCGAGGAAATTCGATCGGCATACGTAACCATAGCAACCCTCCATTCCACCTGAATGATTCCTGCTAATCATATCCGGCAATGAGGGCCTAAACGGATAACTTTCAGTCCGTGACCAGGGTCAGGTCGAGGCCCTGCAGCGCGGGTCGCAGGTAATAGAACGTTCCGGCGGCGGTCGAC
Organism: Dermolepida albohirtum; assembly: GCA_031893035.1. Taxonomy (NCBI): domain Eukaryota; kingdom Metazoa; phylum Arthropoda; class Insecta; order Coleoptera; family Scarabaeidae; genus Dermolepida; species Dermolepida albohirtum. Next base: position 239 of record JAVIWB010006957.1, on the reverse strand, counting down.
AGGATGCCGATGGCGGCAACCGTCCCGTCATACTTCTTAACGAAGCCCAACGAGCCCGAGTCGCCCTTGGCGCTCTCGATTCGGGCGGTTACGAAATCCGGGCCCACGCTTGTGATTGGCCCGCAGGTCTCCAGCGTGGTCGAACCGACCTTGCAGAGCTGCATCCCGGCCCGGAGCCGCTCCGAGGGGAGGATCTCGGATACGCGGTAAGTGCCCCCTATCTTTCCCGTTGCCACTTG